>JAJIBD010030704.1:0-21906 GCA_021461705.1 Cryptotis parvus | reverse complement strand
AAAATCAGTTTTTAAGAGATGCTTTTTAAAAAATGATAATTCTTAATTTTCTTAACTAGAAGACAATGCATAATATATCAGCATATTTGTAGACAGAATTGTCTTTGGCTAATCCAAAAGAAAGATAAACAGCCATATTAATTTAAATAAACAAAACTACATTTTAAAAATGTTTTATTATACCACTGCGAGACATACACCACAAAGGTGTTCATAATTGTTCTTGGTAATACAGTATTCCAGCATCCTCCACCAGTGACCCATTTCCACCACCAATGTACTCCTACCCTCCCGCCCACCCCCGGCTGCCTCAATAGCAGGAAAATTCTGAAGAAGCAAGGAATAGAAGGATTGGAATTAAGATTAGTTGATGAAATCATGAGAGAATAATTTCTAAAATGATAAGACAAATAGGTTCACATAAATGGCTGAGCAAATTATAAACCAAGTATAGTGATAAACTAAAATACCTGGCACTTTCCCTCATACTGGAAACCAAACTACAGTGGTAATAAGAAGTTGAAGCAAATCTGAATATCAAATGATGTTTAATTCATGACAAGGTAGTTGTTCTGGTACATGGTCTATCTGGTTTGATCCAGGAATCCTGATATCGCCCCCAAGCCTTCCAGTAATGGTCCCTGAGCACAGAGCCAGGAGTAGCCCTGAGCACCCATTGTGTCTGCCTCTATCTCAAAGAAATCAAGTGATAAAATAATTCTCTTCATTTTTCCTTAAAGAAAAATTACAAATAAAGAATGATTTTACTCTATATCGTCTTTTCCTTAATGATGCTTATTGAGACACTTATCACTACCTTCCCTGCCCATAATCAATTTGTTCGAGCTGGCCCAGTAACATTCCAGCGTGTCCTGTCTCATGCCAGTAGAGCGCAAGGCATCTGCTTGCCCCGATCATGTGAGCCTCAAACTATTATATTAGGGCAGGGAATGACCTAACATAATTGTTACCGGTATTTGGCATATCAAATAAGACACTGGCAGCTTGCCAGGGTCAGTTGCAGGTGGCATACTCTTTGTAGTCACTTAAATACAGCATTTATTGATGAAACGCACGGCCACATTGGAGATACATCTCTTGAAGCTAAAAGTGACAAAAAGAATACAACAAAATGGGTCAAAGAGAACATCCATGTTCACTTCTCCTGCCTGTCACCACATAGTAGATTCAAGAGCTTGATCTCCAAAGAAGTAAACCAAGCTGCTACATGGACATACTATTTCTTCTGACTGAAGGCTCTGGGGTGCCCCTGAGGAGAGCCAGGCTTATTCAATGCCAATGCCAAAGTCCCATCAGCTGCATGCACACCTCCCACTGCTGCTAACATATTAAAGGCCCAAAGCCTAGTTCCTTGGGCTTCATCTATAAAATTTTCAGAATCATCCTAGTACTATAGGATCCCGAGTCCCTGGACTGTGACACCTCTAAGTTATACAGCACTGAAATTCAGTAGCAGCATACTAAATTAGATGAAAACGTAATTTAGAAGTCAGTAAAGGCCAGAGCAAATAGTACAACAGGTAGGGTATTTGCCTTGGGCCCATGCAGACCTGGGTTTAATTCCTGGCATCCCATACATCCAAGCACCACACCAAGATTAATTTCTGAGCAGAGCTATGAGTAAGTCTTAAGTCTTTAAGGTATAATCTAAAAAAGAAAAAAAGTGTCAACTAATCTCAATAAGTGAAACAATAATAAGGAAGTATTGGGCATAGAATATCAAATGTCCATTACAACTATACTATGAACAACTTTGCAAGCCATGATATTCAAATAAAGTAAAACAAAAGGACAAAAGAGAAGACTTCTAGTGATGCTACACTTTAGTAGGAATTACTTAATATTAGAATCAGTAATTTATTAAATATATAGTATGTGGTGGAAGGGAATTCTCTATAGCTCAAATGATTCCATCCAGAAAGTTAACGGTGGAATTTCTGGATTACCTTACTCAAATCTGGTACTTTTACTTCTATAACTGACAATAGGGCATGTTATTGCGGAAAGATTGTAAACTTTATACTGGCAGCGTCATTTCTTATTCTATAGCCTTGATGAACACTTTAACCTTCTGACATTATTTTATCATCTGTAATTGTAGGAATGGTGAGTACTGAGTAAAAGAGATTTTCACTAACAATAATACACAACTACATTCCCTAGTAGCAAAACTAGAAAATGGTACCACTCTACATGAAGATCTGAAAAATAAATTGGACCAGTCAATGTTGATCTTGGCTTCCATGTCTATTTGTTTACTTATCATTTATATAATATTAACGCCACGCCAGGCTAGTTAAGCCCCTCCAGACATTTATAATATATTGACTACTTAATTTTCATAATATTTATCAATCTATATCTATATATTTTTTGCTTTTGAGCACACCCAGAGATGCTCAGGGTTACTCCTGGCTCCTGGGCACTCAGGAATTGCCTCATGTGCTCTGGGATCAAACATATGTGATTCTGTGGATTGAACCCAGGTTTTCTGTTTGCAAGACAAATGCCCTAGCAACTGTACTATTGCTCTGGTCCCAAATCTGTTTCTATTTTACCAAGAGTTTGATTAAATTATACTACAGTTTACCTCAGTTACAAAGACAAGTAACTATCAATTAAGTTAGAAATGCATTGCTTATGAAATACAAGTGTGGGAAACTCAAGATCTGCCTAAAATCTTTCATACCCATTCTTAAACTAAAGAAGAGGCACTGTGCATGTCTTTTAATTAATTAAGTATAAATGCTATATAATATGTATACTACGAAATTGGTACCATCTAATAGTAAGTCTCTGCAAAACTAATCCAAGAACTTGGCATCACATAATTAAATCATGTCTAAGTGAACAAACCTTCTAGAATGGAACAGATTCAACTGGCATTTATTATATGCTTATTTCAAAGATCCTACAGTTAATCCTAGGGATTGTTGAGACATGAATCATGGGTCTCAAATTAGACTTTGCTGTTTAGCTATGAACTTGGTGCATTTGGTCAATGTTCTGAAAACTTCTCTGTCCCTTCTCTTGTACAATAAAATCATATTTGAGAGAATTTTGTAAGGATTCACTACTTGTTAAATAAAGCCTATAAATTTGAGCTTATTACTCTCAAATCCTCCACTTACAATCAATCCCAGATACGGATCAATATAAATGAAGCTAAGCTACTGGCATGCTGCACAAGTGAAAGGTAAATAGGAGGAGCACTAGATTTAAATTTCGAACCCAGTTCATTTTTAAATCTCACTCTACCTAAGGTCTATCTGATCACTTAAATATCGGAAATTGACTTAAAATGGAAAAACAGACACAGGGCACAGGGTCCCATCTGACAGACAGCAGCATCTCTTTGACATATCATTTATGGATAGGAAAACAGTGCTCTCACCACCAACACCCATGACCGAAAAAGGAAGTTAAAAGAGTAAAGCTGCAGCAACTAGCAGCAAAGAGAAGCAGACCACAGAGCACCAGGAAAGAGCAGATGGATATTGAACTGCAATCGAACCAAGAAGAAGAACTTTGAGGGACATGAAGTCCCTGAACATCAAGGGACAGAACAGAAGAACCATTGTATGAGGAAAAAAAGAACCAGCTAAAAGCCTGGCCTAGTACTCCATACACTGGGCTGATACTACAAACTAAAACTAGAGCGTCCCTACTTACAACTGCAATATAGAGAATCTAGCTGTCATAATCATCCCGAGGCTGCATAGTAATTTTATATGCACAATCAAGACCCACCCACTCAGCAATCCAGCCCATTTTGCTATATGAAATTTAGAGTTTCACTACAACAAACAACTCCTCTTGGGCATGACTTGTCACAACTAAGATGTACTTCCTCTTGTTTTAAGGAGAGCCTGGAGGAGCGTGTGTCTGTGTGTGTGCGTGTGCGGTGTGTGTGTGTGTGTGTGTGTGTGTGTGTTGAACTCAGAGATCACTCCTGATTCAGATGGGAAGACTTCTGGAGAATATTTGGGATATGGAAGACCCAATCTTAGTACATATTAGCTGTGTTATATAGCCCTTTGTTCACAGCAGGATTTTAAGACACTAATAAAGAACCCAGGCTGCTGGGAGGCAGAAGTAGACTCTAGAGTCGGCAATTCGCAGAACCTTCTTCAACCTCTGGCCTCTCGCTATTAAGTAAACCTAAATAACATTTCTCCTACAAAGTACATATAATGTTATGTTCTTGTATACTGCAGTGGTGCTCCAGTTTGTGGTCCTCTTCATGAATACAGAATTTTTTCAGAGAGTTACTTAAATATCACTCTATCTCTTCTCCGTCAGAAACCAAAGACTCCCTCTTGGAAACTATTCTCCAGCCTGTGCTTATGAACAACCTTTTCCAGCTGAAATTATTTCCCTAATATACCCTCCTTTTTTCTGTTCAGTAGTTGTTGTACTTTCCCTAGGATGAATGCGAATCGGAGTCTTTCTGCTCCAAGTTCAATGTTTTTTCCAGATAATACAGGAGTTAATAAATAATGCTCTCCAAAGCCGCTGAAATTGAAACATTTATTTCATTTTTTGTGATTTTTTTAGATGAAACAATATTAATAAGATTTGTTCATTAATAACAGAAACATATGCCACTTATTAACTTTCTAGTGAGTTGAACTAAAACATGCATTTTTATTGTTTCCTATTATTCTGTGTGGTGCTTCTGTCCCAAACGTTGGTGGAAGCTGGGTTTTGCCGGCCTCTACAACTGCAAAATCCAGAGTCTGCCTGTTGTACACTCCATCCTCTCTTATTGTCCCAGAGTTTGTGTTGAACAATAAGAACAGAGTTATTGACGATAGCTTATGTAGCTTTCTAGGCTGAGGCCCGTAATCTCATGATCCGCTTCACAACCAGACATTTAGCGAACAAACCCCTTTGTGTTTTGGGTGGTGTCCTGCTTCCACTCACATTCTTGGCTTCATTGGTTGGTGTTAGAAACCAGAGAAGCCAATTCATTCTTTGTGACACGCAAGGAAATGTGGTTATCCAAAATAAGGGGTTATAATAAAATTTAGAGTTAATCCCATGACTAGGCAAAGCCCCTCCTCCACCTCCTTTGGATAGCATTTTAAATAACTGCCTAAAAGAAGACAGGAAGACTGTGTACAGCTGCTTTCTATTTCCTATTGCTGGGTCAGTTTGGCTTTTTTTTTCTATTTCCCTACACCTGGTTAGAGATCACCCGGCTGTTAGAAAACTAGGTCCCATATCCTTTTCATTAATCCAGTCAGGAAAATAAGGTCGTTTACGCCTGTGGTGAATGCTATCAACACCTTCCATTTCCCACAGTTACTCACTAGTCCATTTTCTTACCTTGATGATCATTTTTGTTCTTTGGAGTGTTGCATGCGAAAGGGTTTATGAGCTGCCCCTCAGACACTTAGCAAAAACGCTGCTCACTACCTTCCTGTTTCCTTTACTTTCGCCAAGGAAATTCAATATAAGTTAGCTAGTTCAAAAATATCATGTTCAAGTTCATATTTTTTTCTAGATGCTAAAAGGAACTAGTTCTTTTAGTCTATCTTCTAATGAATATCTGTAATCTATAACACATTCACTTTCTAATTAAGCTGTCTAATTTATACGCTCATGTCTGGAAGGAAACATCACCACTTAACTTTTTGAAAAAGTGACATTAATTCCAGTTATCAATAAAACTAGAATTTTCTGGGTAATGGAAACTTGAACTGAGAAACTTTATTGTACTAAATTATTTATTTGCTTACTTGCCTTCTAGCCACCAAGAATCAATTTAAGGTCAAACCAAGTCTTATCCATGCTTCTACCTAACTATTCTTCAGACTCTGGTAAAGATCTTTACCAATATGTGAAAGTATAAGAGCCACAGTGTGCCAATGGATGTTTAGATTCTGTATCTATAGGGAATATTGTAACTATCTGTTTAGAAGTGTTTAAAATTTAATATACATAGTTCAGCAACAAAATTAGTCTTACATTTGTCAAGATAGATTTAAAGATAGATTTAAAGGCGGCAAGATAGATTTAAAGTGCCAAGCACAATGAAAATATTCTTCAAAATTAACATATACCAGAAATATTAGGAAATACATTAATCCAAGTTTGGCAATACAAAGCAAACTAATAAATTATCTAAGTTGAAAGGACCATCGGTACTTCTTGTACTTTTGATTTGTGGAAAATGAAGCCCAGAAAAAAGCGCACTTAAAAATCCATAGAGTAGAACCACATGGAAGAAATTAAACAAAATTTGGAGAGTATAAATAAGAATTCAGATCTTCCTAATTCCACTTCATATGAATAAAGTAAAATAAATATAATAAAATTTTAAGTGAAGAATTTATTTACAAGCATGGCAGAAGTAATTAATTTTAAACTTTGTCACCACATATGATAATAATAAGCATCTTTCAAAAAGTTTAAAAATTTTGTTAACATTCAAATATAAAAATTATAATAAAATATCGTAGTGTTGTTTTGATAAAATAAAACAAAACTTGTTACACCAGCAAGAGAATACAGCAAGATGTACTTGACTAGCCTTGGTGACCTATTTTAAATCTTGGTACTGCATGGTCCACTTGAGCAACTAAAAGTGATCCTCAGCAGAGCAAGGACTCCAACCACCGAGCACTGTTGGAGACAGCCCAGAACCAAAACCAAAACAACAATAAAAAGACACAAAACTATTCAATAATTTTAGTTTTATAATCATAGAATTGCCGTTTTGGATTCAGAAAAGCATATATTACATTTTAAACAAACTTTCATATCTAAAATGTAGTATACATATAATATTTAATTACTAAATGAAGATATTTATATTTCCTTTTAGTCTGAATTATATTATTATGGATACAGACCTAACTCCATAAGTCTAATTTTTAAATATGTGTCCCCTCCATTTGTAACTGCAATTATTACTTGGCATACTATAAATAGATTATAAGGCACTTAGTGGCGCTCCAGAAATAATTCACCACTACGAAATAGAGAATCATGAACTTAAGAGAAATTCTACATTTCTATCATCTACAAATATGACTCTCTTGAGAATATTTCATGTTAGTATTTATTGCTCCGCCTCTGACCCAGAAAAAATAAAAATAAAACCTATAATAAATGATCCAGGGTCTGGTGTTTCTTATCTCCATTTGTTCTTTCGTATATGCCATTTCTTCTCCCTCGGTCCAGTGAATAATATGCCTATGTTTTAATGAATAACCAGAAATAGAAATGAAAAATATATTTTCTACTTAATGGAAGAATTTCAACTTAAATGATCTAATTTAGACACAATCTATAATCATATAATATTGCAAATAAAGTCTCTCAGAATGCAAATGAACTAAATTATTTCCTGAAGAATAGAATAACTGCTGAGTTTTAAATCAGGTTTCATCTACTCACAGTTAATTATGAAATTTTATGCACTTCCATGATTTCATAATTCTTGGTATTGCTTTGGAAACAACTGTAGTGGTTTTCATTTGATTATTATCTTAAAATACAAGAGAACTAATATTCTAAAACATAATGAGACAGTTCCATATAGAAATCTCTCTATCCCATGTATACAATGTGCCCATGAAATCGGGTCCGAAATTGTGCTTGAGTAGACATTTGTTCCAGTGAAGAAAATGTTATATTCTTCACAAAAATTTATTTTCTAATCTGAGAAACACACATTTTCATAAAGTCACTAAGCCTGTTCCCAGGGTTTAATTGAAACCAAATGAAGTCTGGTAAAACTAATCAAAACCAAACAACCCTTGGGCTCTGTTGAGGAGGACGGCCAACAGGATTCACCCAGACTTACAGTTCACCAAAATTTGCTAGAGCACCTCAATATCAAATCGCTGCCATACCGCGGAAAAGTAGACATAAAATATTCTCTTAGGATATCCATGAGTGTTTAAGTTACAAATTTAGCCCATTATCTACTGAATTATATCAAGATCATTGCAAAAGGCAGAAAATTCTAGCATCAATTCATGAAACATAATTGATTGCAAAGAATTAACTTTTCCAACATAAAAACTATCCCATGAATTACCTTCACATAATTTATTATCCAGGAATTTCCAACTTTAAAAATATATTTCACATGATTTAAACAAATAATCTTATAATAAATTTAAAAACTGAAAAAATAATGTGGAAGAGGGACCAAATCATTTAGAAAGAAATTATCTAGGTTTTCAGTTCTGCAGGACTTGCTGTGCACTAAATCTTAGCAGAGTTATTTGACTCTAACTATTACTTCACTGCTGCTTTAATTGAAATGAGGAACAGAATTAAGAATTCTAATAGAAACTTTTCAAACATGTCCATGTAAAAGTGATAGATTTCTAAAATGTGAAAGCACAAGGCATATCAGAAAATATCTGGAATATGGATAACTGTAAGGATGACTTCAAATATTCATTAATTAGTTTTCATTTTTGCATTTAAAATTACATAGAGAACTGATGGAGACAAGGTAATTTGTTGGGCCAGTAGAGTACAAATATTGGTATGTTTTGTGATAAAGTAGTACAAAATTTACTACTCCCTACAAAAATATCTGTCCTAAATGAATACATTTTTATTGTAACCTTGGGTATTATTATTAAGAGTTATGACCATTTGGTGCAGAATATAATGCAAATGTTTTATATAGTAGTACTTCTAAAGTTTTGTGTGATATAATACTGAATAGGTCCAAGAATCATTTTTCATTCCATGTATCATTGCTCCTGCCAGAATATTTCTTAAATTATGGCATTTAAAAAATACATAAAATAAGAAGACTGTCCAGAAAAAATTCAAAGGAACTTTTCCTTTCAGACAGTTATCTAACTACATTTGGACAAAGAAAAGAATTTTGATTAAGATACTTAGCAAAAAAATTACAGCCATAACCTGGCAATGTTTTTAATGCTGTTTCTTTGTATAGATGGAATATTATGTAATTATTTTTGTTCATAATAGATTCTCTGATAAAGGAAAATATTATAGTTAATTTATCAAAAAATATATAATCTTCATATGTTAGTGCAATTCATTATAATTAAATTATTTAAATCTTTATTGTTTATAAATTCTCTTTAGTTCACTACTATCTAAGATTGGCTAAACAAATTCACTGGTTACTCATAGTTTTTAACATAAACATAAAACAGCTTTAATATTTCTCAAATAATTTATATGAAAACCCAATATAATTGCTCATATCACTATCCTGGTATACATGAGCTAGTGAAACCAAAAATGTCCAAGTACTTTACTCAGAATAATAACATATAATATTTACTCATCTACAACTGTATAGAGACACTGATATATCCAACAGCTTCCATTTATTCGATGAAGCAATTCTATAAATTTGTATCTTTCTGAGATTCATGAACATCAGCGATAGTAGAATCTCTAATGCATATGTTGACTAAATAAAATGGAAGTTGTGCTTGGTATTATTTGTTCTGACTATGTTTATAGACAGAAATTTACATCTCCCCAGCTAGATACTAATAGAACCACTCCTGGAAAACTAATTTGCACCAATCCTCCTGCTAAGAATAAATAGAATTAGTTAAAGAATATTTAAAGTCTTCTTTATGCTTAATTACTATAAAAATGCATAAACAATTACTCAGTTTAGATCCAGGAAAGAATGGGAAATAAAATCAAACCATAACTCTGACGGCTTTTTTAGGGTAACTTGCTAAGCTAGAAGAAAGATCTAAGATATTAAGCTAGAGTTTAGTAGTCTTACAGGAATCAAAATACAAAATCTGAGTCAAAGGTCTTAGTAAAAGTTGACCTTATGGGAATTAGATGCAATCTCTTTCTAGATTATAACTATAATTTATGTTATAATTTTATGTAATTGCTTTATATAATTACAAATAAACCATAAATAAACTAGCCATTGTAAACACTTGCGTATTTAAAATTATAGCTCATAAATGTGTGAGTCATAGAAACTGCATTACATGAATCATAATTTCTACACTGAACAATGTAAATAAAAGTAAACAAATTCTGTTATTAGTTAATTAGTTATATGGGATCAATTTTATACATTTTTTATAAGGGCCATCCTGGGCAAAATGAAAGGCAGACTTCACAAAATGACTCAAAACTAAATCTAGGGTAGTTTTTTACTAGAATGATGAGACTAATCATACTTCTTATCCATACTTTAAATTTTCAAAGAAGAGTCGAGTTTAAAATTATATGACAATTTTCAGTAATACCATATATTTGAAAGAATCAAATGTATAGACCTACATTAACTAAAAAATTAAGGATTCAATAGAAAATTAGAGCCTTAACTGAAATATTAATTGGATAAAGGACAAATACATTAAAATTTAGTATAAAATATACAAATGGCATATTTAATCAAGTTTATTTTCAAAAGGAAAAAATATAATGGGGGCTAAAATATTTGGAGAAATAGTAATTGAATTTTCCAGAATTGAAGAATTTTCCATTAATTGAAAGATATTATGAAACACAAGTAGCATAAAAATACTTTTTTTCCTTCTGTGCTGAATAAAGTCAGTCAGCAGACATTATTCAAGCACAATAGCCTTTAATTCCATCAACATAACAGGACAATTTGTAATTTAATCATTCCTAGGGGAGATGTCTTCAACTCTGTGTATGTGCCATAAGTTGCTTTTGTCCAGTCATCTGCTCTTGGATACTTGCATTGTTTTATGATACAATGAGCATTCGAGTACAAGCTTCCCTTTCAAATCAAGCTTTTGGGCCCTTGGCGAGATGCCCAAAAGTGAAACTTTGGGTTGTATAAAAACTCAATTCAAAGTTTTTTAAGTGTTCCATGTCGATCCAAAGGGTAGAGCCAAGAGTCATTCCAAAAAAAGCAGTGGATAAGGGTTCCCACGTCCATGTCAACTGAGTTGTTTTGTTCTTTTTGATATTTTCCAGTCTTACTGGGCTGAGATGATATCTCATTATTCTTTTAATTTTTAACCCCTGATTCAAAGATACAGAATTACTTATAAGCTACTGGCTGCATGTCTTTTTTGAGGCAGTTTTTGTTCATCTCATCTCCTGTTCTTGGATGGGGCTGATTGCACTTTCTTGTTAAGTTTTACAAATGCTTTGGAAGATCTTGGATATTACCTCTTGGTCAGATGAAGAGTGGGCAAATTTAAAACCAAGACTATTTCAGGTGACATGATACCACACTTAGAAAACCCTAAAGACTCTACAAAAACAATAGTAAACCTAAAAACAGTAAGCCTGTAGAGTAAAATGTCAGTCCAAACATCAATACATAGAAATCCATAGTATTCCTGAATGTAAACAATGAAATTGAGATAAATCCTTTTCACAAATCACCTCAAAAAAAATTAAGTACTTAGGAATCATTCTAACCAAAGAAGTAAAAGACATATAAAAAGTATATGGGGGCCAGAGCGATAGTGCATTAAGTAGGAGTTTACCTTCCATGTAACTGAACTAAGTTGGAACCCCAGACCCTATATGATTCCATGAGCACAACCAGGAGTGATCCAAGAGCACAGAATGAGGAGTAATCCCTTACACACTGGGTGTGGCCCCATACCAAAATAAATAAAACTATAAACTGCTACTAAAAATAAACATGATAAAATGGAAACAGCCCTGGTCATGTATTATGATTAATATTGTCAAAAATTACTTAAAATAAATGAATCAAAATATAAAATGTATGATATTAATAATATAATTGATACATATTGCAATACTTTAGAGACAGAACTCCTGCTACTTTCAGCTATATAAAATGTGCAAACATAATATTGAATAAGCCTGGTCAAAAACAAATAGAAAACTTGGTGAAATGAATTTGGGGAGTTAGAAGTTAGTGTAGCGATTACCTATACGAGCAGGTTTGAAGCAGTGGTTATGATTAAGAGAGAAAAGCAAGGACTTCCTAAATGTCTGTTTGTAGTTGAAGCAATGGTTACATTGTATTCTCATTAATACAACATAATTGTTTAATAACACTCACTGATATACATAGCAGTAATGTGTTATCCATAGCAGTTTAACTTCAACTGTCAATATCAATATGCATCACTCAAGTTCGCTAATGTACTGAAATGTTGAAATAATAGCAATAGCCAAAAGAATGGTCCAAAACAATTTTTCATCATATATTAGTTCTAACAAATACTTAAATAAATGTTTGCAATATTACATGAATCTAGACAATAATGAAACAAAACTGCATATTTATATATCTTTGTGAATCCAGAATATCTTGATAAAACTTGAAAAAAAGTAAAAAGAAAATAAAATGTCACTCTTACTTTTGACTCTAGATGCAAATATTTAAAACAAAACCATCAGTATGTAATGTGCAAAATATAACATAAGCAATTTAGATCTATCTGAGATGTAATGGACAAAAAAATCAATTACTAAAATTGATACGCCAATATTTTAAGTAAATAACCCATTAATTATTTTAAAATAATACTAAAGCTATTTACCAAATCAACATGTAATTTAAAACAACTTTCTACAAATTACAAGCGAGTATATATTTAAGGAAAAAAATCGCTAAATAAAATTTTCCAAAAAATATTATATTTAGCACTAGCTCTGTAACAAAATAAAGTACAAAACAAATATAGTCATTGTTATTTTCTTCATTCTTTTTCCACATGTTAATATTAACATACGTGTACACTGAAGATGATATATTTTTATATGGAAAATGGAAATAATCTTTGAAGTAATGGAATGAAAATACCCAAAAAAAAAAAAAAAAGCATTCCCTATAAGGTATATGAAATCATGTGTGATTATAACTAGTAGGCATAAAATTTTATAAGTGGGGCCGGAGCGATAGCCCAGCGGGTAAGGCGCATTTTGCACGTAGAGGGCCCATGCCGGCCTGGGTTCGATCCCCGGCATCCCATATGGTCCCCCCAAGCACCACCAGGAGTAATTCATGGGTGCAGAGCCAGGAGTAACCCCTGAGCATTGACGAGTGTGGGACCCAACAAGCAAAAAAAAAAAAAAAATTTATAAGTGATATTTATCATATTCTAAATTGCTTTAGGCAGTGAGGACTAAATCTAAGAGAACATAAGTAGAGTTTAAGAATTAATAAAAACCTTACTGAGAGAATTTGAAGATGAAGTAGAGAAGTATATCATACTCCAAGATTAGAAGATGCAATATTATAAATGTCACTTACTCGCAATTATATAAATTCAAAGCATAACCAATGAACAACTCAAAAGAATTTTCAACCATACACCTAATTCTGAAATGTGTTAGTCAAAGCAGTCATGAGTAGCTCAGATCTCTTCTATAAAAAATAAACATGAGCAGGCTTGTTCAACTGATGTTAAGACTATAATATATATATATTAATATTAAGACAATGTGGTATTAGCATAAGAAACAACACAAAAATCAAAAGAAAAAAATGCTGTTATCAAATATATAGAGAAAGACCTTTTACTAGTTGCCCTGTATAGAAATAATACCAAAGTACACTGTGGATGCGAGTGTAGTATAGCAGCGTGTTCCCAGTCATTGCCAGGGTTACTGCTGCAGGTGTCCTCTGGAAACCGACTCTGAATGGAGAAAGATGTCTCTTGTTGAGAGTACACAGTGGTGTGATCTCTTGTTGAGACCTCTAAAAATGTGGGGCCAGAGCAATAGTCCAGTGGGTAGGGTGTTTGCCTTGCACACAGCAGACAAGGGTCGAACAGGGTTCGATTTTCAGCATCTGATAAGGTCACGGACACTGCTAGGGGTAATTCCTGAGTGCAGAGCCAGGAGAAACCTCCTGAGCATTTCTGGGTGTGACCCAAAATGAAAAAAAAAAGAAAATCTCCAAAATGTATGACTAAGGTCATTGTTAAAACTTGAGCTAATATTTTGTAGTGTTTTCTTGTTTCTTAATAAAAGCAGAGTTTATAGATTCTTCTGAGAAAATACTAATATGTAAACACTGTCTTCTAAAAGGATTCTTCCACTGTGATGTTAAAATTAGGTAAAATTTCCAAATTGCAGTAACTGTGTCAATAAAAATAAATTATGTCATTTTCAATTGGTACTAAACTGTGAAAAGCATAATGTTGCCAGTTGATATAGATTAATACATGAAAATATTTATTGTTGTAAAAATATTTTACATGTAGAATCAAAGATTGTCTAACAAATAAAAAACTATTTCAGTCTGATTTTATATTTTACCTCATTACTCATATTTTTGCTAATAAAAGAGCTGCATTTAAGAACTAAATAATGCTAAATATAGAACTAAATAATGCTAAATAAAGAACTAAATAATAAGTAAGAAAGATATTTCTTACTTATATTGAACTAATGTTATACAGTGATTCCAAATAATGTCTCAGATTAGTCTAGGGTGTTTTTATTTTTCTTACAAAAATTGATAATGAAAATTTCTTAAATTATTCATATAATTATTTATTAGATCAATGCACACTGAACTTTAAATTAGACACTGTCTTCCTGCTCATCATCAATTTGCTCGAGCGGTCCCCAGTAACATTTCCATATGTCCTGTCTCATGCTAGCAGAGCCCAAGGGCATCTGCTTGCTCCAGGAACATAAAGAGCCTCAAACCATTCCATCAGGTCATGGGAATGAGGTCTATAATAGTTACTGGTATTTGGCATATCAAATACGACACGGATAGCTTGCCAGGCTCTGCCGTGTGGGTAGCATACTCTTGTAGTTATCTCTAAATCCATGGTTTATTGATGACCACAGGGCCGCAAGTGGCCACGTGAGCCGGGCTGTGACAGGCTGGTCTGATGGGTGGAGTTCTGACACGCGGGAAGTCCGGATGTGGAAAATGGAGGTCCTCATGGAGTGGGGGGTCATCTGGCTTGTTGCAGGTTCTGCTGGGGTGGTGGGCCAGGAATAGAACCTGCCATCCCTCCCAGTGCCTCATGAGTGCTGGGCACAGGGAGAGTCAGTAGCAGCTCTGCCCATGTCTGTGAGTCTCTGGATCAGCATACCTGGGCCGGATTTAAAAAAGACTGCTGCAGGGTGGATCTCGATGAGCCCGCTGTGATAGGCTGGTCTGCTGGGTGGAGTTCTGATGAGGGGAAGTCCGGATGTGGAAAATGGAGGCCGTCATAGAGTGGGGGGTGTCGCCTGACTTGTTGCAAGGGCTCTGCTGGGGTGGCGGGCCAGGGCTAGAACCCGCCATCCCTCCCAGGTGCCTCCTGAGTGGCTGGGCACAGGAGAGTCAGTAGCAGCTGTGCCCCATGTCTGTGCCCCATGTCTATAATTAGACAAGTAGTTATTATATGCAAAAACATTTTTAAAACTGCATTTTTTCAGGGGGCCTGGGCAATAGTCCAGTGGTAGGGCATTTGCCTTGCATGTGGCTGACACGGGTTCAATACCCGGCATCCCATATAGTCCCCACACAGTGCCAGGAGTAATCCCTGAGCACAGAGCCAGTAATAACCCTTGATATTGATGCAGAGTGTGACCCAAAAAACAAATAGATAGATAGATAGATAGATAGATAGATAGATAGATAGATAGATAGATAGATAGATAGATAGATAGATAGATAGATAGATAGATAGATAGATAGATAGATAGATAGATAGATAGATAGATAGATAGATAGATAGATAGATAGATAGATAGATAGATAGATAGATAGATAGATAGATAAATAGATAGATAGATGATACAAAATATGATTTATGTCCCATTTTTAGGAGGGGAGGTGTCACACCAATGGTGCTGAGGGGTTACAGCTGTCTCTGATCTAAGAACTCGCTCCCTGGCAGTGCTCAGGGGACCACATATGGGGTAGAATAAGCTGCACCAGGGTAAGCTCAGTAAAGCACTTTAATTCCTAGAGCATCTCTCTGCAACCCATTTTATCACCTTTAAATTGAACATTTAGAAAATCTGTAAGAAGCTTGTAAGTCTTGAACTTTATGCAATATATATATATATATATATATATATATATATATATTATAATATATACCTAATACAATTAACTCAAGACTCGCAGACATGGGGCAGAGCTGCTACTGGCTCTCCCTGTCCTAGCCGCTCACGAGGCTCCCGGGAGGGATGGTGGGTTCTAGCCCTGGCCCACCATCCCAGCAGAGCCTCGCAACAAGCCAGACGACCCCCCCACTCCATGAGGGCCTCCATTTTCCACATCCGACTTCTCTCTCGTCAGACTTCCACCCAGCAGACCAGCCTATCAGCGCCCGGCTCATCGAGTTCCACCCTGCAGCAGTCTTTCTTAAATCCGGCTCAGGTATGCCGGTCCAGAGACTCGCAGACATGGGGGGCAGAGCTGCTACTTGCTCTCTCCCTGTGCCCAGCCGCTCACGAGGCGCCCGGGAAGGATGGTGGGTTCTAGCCCTGGCCCACCATCCCAGCAGAGCCTCGCAACAAGCCAGGACGACCCCCACTCCATGAGGGCCTCCATTTTCCACATCCGACTTCTCTCTCGTCAGACCTTCACCCAGCAGACCAGCCTATCAGCGGCCGCGCGTTTATCAATAAATGCTGGACTTAGAGATGCCTACAAGAGTATGCTACCTGCACGACAGAGCCTGGCAAGCTACCCGTGTTGTATTTGATATATATGCCAAATACCAGTAACAATTATAGACCTCATTCCGGAATGGATTGAGGCTCTTTATGTTCCTGGAGCAAGCAGATCTCTTGGGCTCTATTAGCATGAGAAAGGACATATGGAGATGTTACTGGGGCCCGCTCCAGCAAATCGATGATGAACGGGAAGACAGTGATACAATTAACTCAAATATAAGCAAATTAATAATATATTAATAATATGTTCAAATTTACTATATAAAGGCAATACTTTTATAATTATTGATTTTATAATACATGACTCTAAGATTTATGTGAACTTCATCTTTAATTTTTTAATTGTCATATCTAAACGTTAAAAATTTAATTAGTCTTTGAAACATATAAATGCAAAACTTTACGTTTCTATGCACAAAATATCCAGTAAACTTCTTCATCAATACACATACATTATACATTTAAATCTATTTATAAAATATATAAGATCAAATTCTACTGAAAAAATGACATTTTAAGGCAGATATTATTTGAATTGTAATAAAAATTTTTCTAAAAGTTTGCTGGTAATAGAGGTGGTCACTGCAAAATTTAGCGCCCAAATCTTAGAAATCGAATATTCTTTTCAACTACAGAATTAGTTCAGAAATCTGCTTCCAATTAAAAGAAATATGGGAGAACGTAGCTGCATTTGGGATTTGGCAAACATATTAAACTGTGCTCCAAATGCTTTGGGTTCAGCACAGCCTGTAAAGTATTTTCTCATGTCTTTTCCTCCTTAACTTTAAAACACATGTTCAGAAATTATATCTGCAGGCTCCCTCTCCTTCAGTCTCAATGACTAGAAAGGGTGTGAATACTCAATACCTTTAGTTTGCTCCTCTCTAATACACAAAGGGTCAGAAAAGAATGTTTAGGAAATCACCTGTATAAGCTAAAGGATTTTTAGTATGGCTGTCAGCATGTTTGAAAAATGATTCACTTTCATATAGAAGCAAGAAGCTACAGTTTGCCAAAGTCTGATGGCATTCAGACTTGGAGTGGTTTGGATTTAGTATGGAATATAAAAGCCAAGTGAGCAGAGAGGTTGTTTCAGGATAGTTTTAAAGTTCTCACATCTACTTCTCATGCCTTGAGCAGTAACATTTTTTAAATGATAGTTCTAAAGAAATTTTGTCATGGAAAATAATTTTATAGGAGTATTACATTAAATTTAGAGGATATAAAAATTAGAAGTTTCTGAAACCAAGATGAATATAATGGATATAATATGGAAAACCACTGACATTCACTTGAAGATTTCTTTTTAAATTGTAGCATAAGAACCTCATTTAGAGGTTGTATGAACTATTTCCTCCTGAGAAGTGTAAGAGAAGAGCATGCTTCTCTTGGTTCACTCGTGGCTCTTCCATCTCTAATTTGAATGTTGAAGAAGGGACAAAAGAGATAGTCCAGGAATTAAGGTGCATTGTCGGGGAATGCCGCAGGGGTCCCCGACAGTGTCAGGACAGAGGTTGTCTTCTACCTCCGAGGACGCCGGGAGAAGAATGAAAACTCACGAGTCCGTGCAGTTCCAAAAAATGGCTTTTAATAGTACAAAAGCTCTTCCACAGCAATCCAATATAATGAACAAACTCTAGCTCTGGTCCGAACTTAGACCATACAAAAGAGCCTAAGTCTCCCACCAAAGAGAGAGGATGTCACCCCCAGCTGAGTCCTACCCAGAAGGAGCAAAAGGCCAAAGCCAAAAGCCAAAAGCCGCAGGAGCCAAAAAGCTGAAGGCTGAGGGAACCAAAAGGCAAAAGGTGAAGGGGCCTCAAGTCAGCCCCTTATATACACCCAAAGTAATCCAATCAGGAGGTTGTCATGCCAACAAAGAACCCTAAACAGAGTGTAGTGCCACACCCTATTGCAGGTATAAACAAAGGTTACACCAAGGACTAATCCGAGATTATCTCTTATGTAAAACACTGGAGAGAGAGGGGGCTGATATAAAGTAATACATCTTAACTTCATGAGCTTCCTGTAATCTAGATGGTACCCACAAGGTCCTTATTATTATCTGCACCAGGGTGATTCTGAGTATCTTGTTCTCGTGTACTGAAAGGGTCACACTCGCCTGCTTAGAGCAAACTAGTATGATCCTTCCTATAGTCTTCCTTTAGTCTCAGCGTAGCCAGGGTGGTAGTCTCCCTGGTAAATTCTAACTGTCCCACGTTGGGTGCAGTGGGTATAAAGAGGAGCTGTGCCCAATCTAGAAAACATAGAAGTCTTAGTAGATGTATAAGTCAGAAGTTATTCAATCAAGGTGACTTCTGTAACTGCCACACCCTCTAGCAGTGTTTACATAGAAGAGAGATCTCATTAGAATGAACCTTGGCTTAAATAAGATTAAGCTGGGAGTGAGCAAAACAACAAAACTCCCAGATTAGCTAAACATGTCCTCCAACAGTGCATGCCTCGCATAGAACCTCCATATGATCACAGACACTACATGTTTTTTCAGGTTCACTGAAGGACCAAAGCACGGCTGGAGCATACTGATTTTTCACAGCAGAACAAGGCCTGTCAGCGGCAGCACATCCTTGACTCTCTCCTTGAACTGCTGATCTTGTTGGCCAAGAAACCTTAGAACGAACCTTAGGTTTTGGGGGCATCACTTGGAAAGAACCCTCTCAGACCTGAAAAGTCCTAGAAAGTTATGAAAAGTACAAATGAATATAATACTTTAAACCTCAGATTCACTGGATAAAAAACTATGTAGAGGTACCACCTCATGTCTGTGAAAAGGACTATATGAAAATACCATAAACAAGGACTAGCAAGCCTGTGAGGGAAAAGGAATCCTAGGACATTGTGGGCAGAAATCTAAACTGGCCCAGAGGCTATGAAAATCACTTCACTTGACATCCCGTTATTCATAGATTTGCTCGAGTGGGTGCCAGTAATATTTCCATTTGACCCTATCACATGCCAGTATAGCCCAGTGGCATCTGCTTGCTTCAGGAATACGAAGAGCCTCAAAACATTCATTCAGGGTCTTGACGAAGAAGTCTGATCATTTTGTAGGTGGGAGGTCAGCATGATCTTTTTGACATCTCGTGGGATCCCGTCAGTAACACTCTAGTTCAGTGGTTGTCTCCAAATCACATTACATGTCCAGCCCATCGGATTTTCGATGCCTTGGCAAATGAGACAGAGTCCCTGACTCTGGAACAGCAATGGAGATCAGAGCTCTGGATTCCTTCTTTCACTTGAGTGAGGAGTGATATTCCAAGCATAGCGCTTTCGATTCCTTTTTGGGAGACCCGGATAGCATTCTCAAGCTGCTTTCATAGGGCCCAGGTCTCTGAGATGTATATTAATGCAGGAAAAATGGTGGAGTAGAAGTTTTTTTTAAATTTTTTTTAATTTTTAATACAGAAGCATATTTTAAAAAAGTACCAGGAAAAATACTATGGGTTTGAAGAACAGAGAGACTATTGGATAGTGAAAAGAAGCTATCTCTTGGTATCACCAAGTTCGTCCCACCTTAGATAATTTCAAGAGCCTATAAAGCTCTTTCAATTCCCCTTTGGGAGACCAGAATAGCATTCTCATCCTGCTTTTGTAGGGGCCCAGGTCTCTGAGGCACATGTTAGTGCAGGGAAAATGGTGGAGTCAAAGAGATGTGCCCGGAGCCGGAAGTCCTTTGTCTTTTTTAGCTATTTCTTCAATGTTTTTGAAGGCAAACCATATCCGGACTTCCCTTTTGTCAGAACTCCACCCAGCAGACAGCATATCACAGCCCGGATCATCAACACCCACCCTGCAGCAGTTTTTTTTTTCAATCCTGCCCAGATATGCTGATCCAGAGACTCGCAGACATGGGGCAGACCTGCTACTTGCTCTCCCCTGTGCCCAGCTGCTCACAAGGTGCCCGGGAGGGGATGGCTGGTTCTAGCCCTGGCCCACCACCCCAGCACAGCCTCTCACAACAAGCCAGATGACCCCCCCACCACTCCATGAGGACCGCCATTTCCCACATCCAGACTTCCCTCTCATCAGAACTCCACCCAGCAGTCGAGCCTATCACAGCCCATCTCAAGCAGCCACAAGTGGCCCCACGGTTCATCAATAAATGCTGTATTTAGAGGTGACTACAAGAGTATGCCACCCCCGTGGCAAGCCTGGCAAGCTGCCCATGTCATATTTGATATGCCAAATACAATTATATTACGCCATTCCCATTACCTAATATAATGGATTGAGGCTCTTTATGTTCCTGGAGCAAGCAGATGCCATTGGGCTCTACTAGCATGAGACAGGACATATGGAGATAATACTGGTGCCCCTTGACCAAATAGATGATGAACGGGAAGATAGTGATAGTGATAATTTTGAAGGTATTCCATGCTGTTCTCTTTCTCCTGTGCAGCTAAGGTTTTAGGTGGTTCATCATGTTGACTTCTCAACCTAGGTACACATAACTGCTGCATTCAGAGATGTTTGTTCCATTGAGAGTGAATGGGGCCTCTGGAACTAGTTCATTTTTCATGAACATAGTTTTACTGAGATTTAGTTGTAGATCTATCTTTCCACATTCTCGGTTGAAGTCAGCCAGCATTTGGGCAGCTTGGCTAATGTTTGGTGTTATTAGAACGATGTCATCCGCGAAGTGGAGGTGGTGTAGTTGCCACCATCTATCTTCACTCCCATTCTTCCCATTCTCATTGTCACATGATGTTCTCAAGGGTGGCACTGAAGAGTTTCAGAGAAATGGTATCTCCCTGCCGAACCCCTCTTTTTACATCAATGATCAGTTCCTGTAGAATGGTGAGATCCTGGTGGTGAATCCAGTAATACAGCTCACGAAGGGATCTAGATGTATTTTACTGTCTTTGAACACCGTGTTTGGCTAGGGCTTCGATAAACGCTTCAGTCTCCACAGAATCAAAGGCTTTCTTTAAATCAATGAACATGAGACAGAGCAGCATCTTGAACTCCCTACAAACTTCAATGAACTTGGTTACCATGTGGATATGGTAGATTGTGCTGAATCCTTTTGGAAGCCAGCTTGCTCGCATGGTTGTCCTTCATCTAATGTTCTGCCAATGCTGTTCAGGATGACTTGAGTGAACAGCTTGTAGATGACAGGCAACAGGCAGATGGGGTGATAATTGCCAATGTCATGAATGTCTCCCTTCTTTAACAGTAGAACTGTCCTGCTGGTTTTCCATTGGGAGGAACTTTATGAAATTTATAAAATTATTGAAAATATCAAGGGAAATTTATGAAAACATTAAGTATATGTTC
>JAJIBD010030703.1:0-13736 GCA_021461705.1 Cryptotis parvus | reverse complement strand
TTTCATATTTTATAGAAATATAAAAAGAGACTCCATGCAGCAGCAGACTTGGAGATTTCTCAACTTTTTAAATTTTCCTAAATACAAGTAACTCTTTCATCTCAGATGTTCATAGTATTATTCACTGTCTGATCTTTTTTTTTTTAAGTATTTTATTATACCACCGTGAGATATACAAATAAAAAAGATATACAATTAAAAGTTCATGTTTGGGTTTTGGTCATACAGTGTCTCAGCACCCATCCCTCTCCACCAGTGCCCATCTCCCATAAAATAAAAAGATATACAATTAAAAAGTTCATGTTTGGGTTTTGGTCATACAGTGTTTCAGCACCCGGCCCCTCCACCAGTGCCCATCTCCGACCAACAACATCCCCGGTTCCCTCCCCCCTAACCCAGCCCTGCTCCATGGCAGGTTCTTTATTTCTTTGACTTTCTCTCTCTTTCTCTTTTCCTTCCCTTCTAGACTATGGATTACAGAACATCACATTAAAAGGTTGTCATGTGAATCCTTTTGCCTCTATTCATGCTCAGTTCTAGGTTGGCATTAGTACCCTCGACAATTATTAGCACCCTGTTCCATTTTCTGTCTCTCCTAAACTCTGACTCCCACACGTTTGTGATAATTTCCACCTTTGACAAGACCTCCCGATATATGCTTCACTTGACCTTGGATATTGGTATCATAATATGTACATATATATTTATGCCATGCAAATAAATGCAGTCATTCTGTATCTGTCTCTCTCCTTCTGGCTACTCACTCAACATAATCTTCTCCATGTCCATCCATTTATAGGCAAATTTTATAACTTCATTTTTCCTAACAGCTGCATAGTATTCCATTGTGTAGATGTACCAAAGCTTCTTTATCCAGTCATCGATTTTCGGGCACTCTGGTTGCTTCCAGATTCTGGCTATTGTGAATAATGCTGCTATGAACATAAAAGTAGGGATGGTGTTTCCGCCGCGTATTTTTGGTTTCCCAGAATAGATTCCCAGGAGTGGTATGGCTGGGTCAAATGGGAGTTCAATTTCTAGTCTTTGGAGGAAAGTCCATATTGTTTTCCAGAAAGGTCTGTACCAGGATACAAAATCAACACCCAAAAGTCAGTGGGCTTTCCTATATACAAATAACGAAAGAGAAGAAAAGGATATTAAGGAAACTATTCCATTCACAATTGTGCCACAGAAAATCAAATACCTAGGAATCAACTTTACCTAAGTATGTAAAGGACCTGTACAAAAGAAAACTACAAGACACTGCTCCAAGAGATAAAAGAGGACACAAGGAAATGGAAACACGTTCCCTGTTCATGGATGGGGGAGAATCAACATTGTCAAAATGGTAATACTCCCTAGAGCTCTGTACAGATTCAATGCAGTCCCTATGAGGATACCGATGACATTCTTCAAAGAAATTGACCAAACGCTCCTGAATTTTGTAGGGAACAATAAAACCCCCAAGGATAGCTAAAGCAATCCTCGGGAAAAGAAGATGGGAGGCATCACCTTTCCCAACTTCAAACTGTACTACAAGGCAGTAGTAATTAAAACAGCATGGTATTGGAATAAAAACAGACCTGTGGACCTATGGAATAGAATTGAGTATCCTGGACACCCAACCTCAAACACATGATCATTTAATCTTTGATAAAGGTGCAATGAGTCTAAAATGGAGTAAGGGAAAGCCTCTTCAACAAGTGGTGTTGGGAAAACTGGGCAGCAACATGTAAAAAATGAATTTGGACCTGTGTCTAACACCATGCACAAAAATCAGATCAAAATGGACTAAAGATCTCAATATCAGACTTGAATCCATAAAGTACATTGAAGAAAATATAGGAAAACCTCCACGACATTGAAGCTAAAGGCATCTTCAAAGGTGAAACATCACTAACAAAGCAACTAGAAGAAAAGATAAACATATGGGACTACATGAAACTAAAAAGCTTCTGCACCTCAAAAGAAACAGTGACTAAGATACAAAAGCAGTCCACAGAATGGGAAAGAATATTCACCCAATACCCATCTGATAAGGGGTTAATATCCAGGATATATCAGGCACTGGTAGAACTTTTTACAAGAAGAAAATAAACAACCCCATCAAAAAATGGGGGAGAAGAAATGAACAGAAATTTCAGCAAGGAAGAAATTGAATGGCCAAAAAACATATGAAAAAATGCTCATCATCACTAATCATCAGAGAGATGCAAATCAAAAACAACAATGCGATACCACTTTACACCACAGAGACTGGCACATATTCAAAAGAGCAAGAACAACAAGTGCTGGCGTGGATGTGGGGAAAAAGGGGACACTCATCCATTGTTGGTGGGAATCACTGTCTGATCTTTATCATGACTTTGGTCATTCTTTGGTCAGTTCAATTTTTATGAACCCTTCAAATTCATCCCCTGAATTTGAAAAGAAACAACTCATCGGTTACTTCTCTGTCTGTCTGTCTGTCTATCTCTCTCTCTCAAGTGTGGGTCATTAGGCCATATCACAGTATCAAGAACAAATACAACCACCAATACCTCCCATTGAAGCATATGATAAATCATGTATGGTAAGAATTCAATGAAGATCAAAGAGAACTCATTGAAGTAATGGTAAAAAGGGACTAACATGCAGGAAGGGATAAAGAGAAGATAGGGTTATTTTTAGTAGGAAAATAAAGAACATAGCAGAAGCATTCAAAGATACAGGAACTTGGTGACCAAGAGCAGTTTATCTAAACTTCATCTTTAGGACACAAAAAGACCTTGTAGAGGTATTAAGGTATGACCACAGAGCCTTTAAATGTTAATATAAAGGGTTTTATTCTATTTTATTCTATTGATCAGTGGTGGAGAAAGGCACAAATATATGCTTTAGATTATATTAAGCTAATAAAGCTGATAAGCAGTTTAAGGTTATTTTGAAATATTTCCTAAAGATCACAGAATTTCAAACAGTGAATAAAGTTAACTCTAGGAGAGATGTTCTAAATATTGACCATTGAGCTGACGTCACTTAAATATTCAGAAAACAAATTCATAAATCAAAATTAAACTTTAATTGATAAACAAAATAAATGCTTGACTAAACTGGGATGATTTTTATTGATAAGTATATTCATCGATAATTTTTAAAATATCAAGGATCTTTAACAGTTGGGGTGGAAGCCATTTAAAATGACCTTTGAGAGAAATAAAATAAAATTTACGAGATTCACTATAACACTTTATCACTGCTACCATGGAAACCAACAGCAGTTCTCCACAATGTAACAGAATCCGTATATAAATTAGGAATTCCTTTTAAAACTGGATTCTTGTTTAACGCAATCATTGGCAAGAAAATGCAATTCAAGAAGCCTGCTTGGCTCAAGAATACATAATGTTGCATTAAAAAAATAGCCTATAAAATGCTTGCTCATTAAAGCGTTCACTTGATTTAGTTTCAGGTACATAAATTCATGGTGTTTCTGCTTGAAAAAATTCTGACAGCTAAAACAGCAGGAATTCAGAACCAGTAAGTTATTCTTAGAATAGCCATTCAAAGTGAAGTCCATTAAATGAACTTACATCTTAGACATGAGGAAAGAGAGGACACCACTTGCTAAATTGCCATGCTTAAAATTTCCTCTCACTGAACACATCACTATTCTGCAAACAAGGAAGCTGAGTAATGAAGGAACAAGTTAAAATTGAGCAGCCTATGTCTGAAATGAGGAGCTTGAGACCCTCTTCTGTTGAATGCTAGCAAACGGACTAATCTGGAAGCTAGATGCCTTTTTTTACTATTTATTGGAGCTTGGAGTCTTAGCTCATGTCAATAAAGTCAGATAGACTGTGTACATTTGTAAGACTCCATGTGGACCTAAGCATAAACCTATTCAGCAGTTCATGACTGCACCAATCCTTTAGCCTAAGAAGTAACAAGATGTGGGCAAATGTGCATTACACTCTTTCATTTTGTTTTGTTTTGGTATAGAAACACACCTGGCAGTGTTCAGAGCTACCCTTGGTTCTGTACTCGTGAATCACTCCCTGGCAGTTCCCAGGGAAACATATTGGTGCTGGGTTTTGAACCTAGGCTGACTAGTGCAAGGCAAGCACCTACCTGCTGTACTATGGCTTCAGCCCTTGATGTGCAATTTATTTTAATTGATTACCTGAATAAAAATATAACAGCACTGACTAGGTACTAAATTCAATAAATGCAAAGAACTTTATATACCTATGCTATAGCATTATATTCTTTCTATTTTCAGGTTCTATTGTAACAGAACAGTTAAATTAATTTTCAATATCACTCAAGGTTTCTAAAAGGTGAAAAACAGATATTGATTGTTATGATTTGGGTCTATTCATAGGATATTTTACCCAAAATAATTCTAGCTCAAATGTCAGGCATCTGTTCACATGGTAGGAGGGGGCTAGTATGGCATGGGGTCACTAGATTTCAAGTCTTCATCTTGTACAATTAAAATGGATGCTTTATATTTCATATCCATGGCTTGTGACTCTATAGCATCCAACTTTATCGCATAGTGATATACAGAAAAATTAAGATATTTGTTCAGCATTTTGCGTAAAGAACTGCTTTTCTGATGATTGCAGTTGGCCTGCCAACTTTGAGGTGCCAATATTCTGTCATATTCCATGCCCCATGACTGGGACACTTCAAAGAGAACATTTATGGTATAACAAAATTCAGAGAACAACATATGTCCAAAAAGCATATGTACGACCGATAGTTTTGCTAATATAGTATAATGTAGGGTGTAAGAACTATTAAAGTACTGTATAATATTTTAGAAGTCAAGTCAAATAAAAATAGGAAATTTGGAAACCATTCAAAAGACTAAGTAATTATTATCACTATTATAGTGAGGCTGTTTCCCTGTCCCTAAAGCTTTTCAAGTCATATAAATTCTAGGCTAGCCAACCTTGGATAATGAGCACAGAAGTGAAAAATTATTTGCTTTAGTATTCCCAACAGTGTTCTCATTACATCAATGCTTTACTGTAAGTTGCTTTGGAAGTTAGTAAATCATGAACCTGTGAACTTAAAATGGTATAGCTAGTCCCTGTTCAGCCACTGATGCCATTTGTGACTTTGAACAACCCATTAACTTGCTCTATGCTGGCTATTCTGCACCTTGAAATAGAAAACAGTAAGACTCGCCCTCTCCCTCTGTATGGAATAGAGTAAAGAGAAATGAGCAGTAAACAATGGAACTTTGATGAACAAGAAAATGCAGCAGTGAGGGCTGGGGTCTTGGTTGGTGAACAAGTCCTGGGCTCCAGCTCAGGAAGGCATCCATAGTGCTAAGTCTACAGCCAAAGACTATTTCCCTCCTCAAACACATAACACGTTGAGTGGCCAAATCAGAATGTCATTGTGCAGATGCTGTGAGATCAGAGTCTATTTGCTAGGTCACAGTCTCCTCTCACTGGCAAAGCTTTCTCTCTCAACAAGATGGGACTTGAGGATTTGTAAACTGGCTTCTAAAGCTTCTTTGCATAAAGAAACAGGAGCGCATCTTCAGTAACCTAACAAAGACCATGAACCCCAATTAAACAACTCTTCTATCTTATTCCAATTAGATATCTTCAGCATAACTGGGGTAATATAGATCCAGGAAAGCATTTTTTGGATTACATAACCTGCAAATATTGTGAGCAATTTTATAATTATATCATTGGCCAATTCAAGTAAAGGATTAAAAGTAGGACAGTAATTTTAAAAGACTTGTATGTAAGCAGAAAATAGGTTACCAAAGAACTTAGATTAGTTTTGCACTGAAAAAATTGTTTTAAAAATTCACCTCATTATGAGAAGATAGATGTAAATTTAAAGAGATGTAAAATTTTCGATTTTATCTTTCCACTTTGGGTCTTTTCCATATACTTTTTCCAATTTTTTCTAACTTGCTAAAGTATTTGTATACTATAATAAATATTATTCTCATTTCAAAAATTTAGCCAACAGAGACATACATAAAAATAGTTCATTCCTTTTGTTCATGTATATACTTCAATATAAAGTAATATCCTGGTACTTTGCTTTGTAGACTCTAGTCTTCACTTTCCAGACTCTAGCTTGGAGGTTCACACCTGGTATTGTGGTCTAGGTGTGCCTTAATTTTTTTCTCCTCTGCTCATGAGTAAAATATTTTTAAAGATCTCATGCTTATATTTCAATCACTACCTGTAGTTCAGGTTAGGTGATAAATGGAGAGTTTTAAATTCTGATTAATTTTACTAATGCTATCAACAGATATGCCAACTACAATTGCATCACAACTCCTCAGACCTGGTGTATTCCAAGACTTGCATCATCTGATTTGGCTGTAAGTATTTGGGAAATTTTAAGAATTTTATTCATTCTTCTGTCATTAGCTAGAGGTAGAATTTGGTGGGTTAAGGGCGGCCCTAAATAAGAGACATAGGGCTGACCCAGGAATCCAGAGGTGAAGGGTCCACTCTGCACTTTTAGCCCAAGAGAGATGTGATGCAATGAGAAAAGATAATTGGGATGGGGACTTGACAAGAGCTGAGATAGTGGCGGCAGCAAAGAGACTTCAGTCATGGGGTGGAGGAAAGTCTCTCAGGGAAGGGAGCTCAGAGTCAAATGAGAGGACACGCATTAGAGTGTTCTGTACGGTATGAACAGAGTGGGGATAATCATGAGTCTTCTGATTTTATCCAGCTTTATTTCCCAAATGTCTCTAACATTGGAAATGCTTGTGATATCTTTTCTCAGAATTCTAGATGACAACCCACAACCATAATTTCACAGCATTGTTTACTGGATTAAAGTCTTTGTTTTTCCTGTAAGTATTCACATACCTTTTGGGTGCAACTCATCTCCAAAATGCAATGATATATTATACTAGCTTACAAAAAGGAATTTATTTTTTTTTTAAAATAGACCTTACATAAGACCAACACTGATTTGATCCCTAGCACCATCAAGAGTGATCCCTGTCCCTGGAGCAAGGAGTAAGCTCTGAGCATGGGTGGGGCACAGAAACCCAGAACCCAGAAAAGAAAACTCAACTGACTCATCAACTAACAAACTACTGAAACTAAAAAAAACTGATTATAAAAAGTCTACTGGAATTTTTATCAACAAATAATCTCTTATGTCTGCCATTGGCTTCCTGATCATGGCTTATGGTATATTTTAAGTCCATCAGCTTATTTCTTTTTATTTCATTTAATTTCCTCTAACCTTCAGATAATATTCTTTTATTTATTGTGGTGGACCAGAGATGGTATGCTTTTTTTTTCTCTTTGCTGTTTTGGCTCACACCTAGCAATGCTTAGGGTTACTCCTAGTTCTGCACTCAGGAATTACTCCAGGCGGTGCTTAGGATCATATGTGAATGCAGGAGAACCTAGGTCAGCCAGCGTAAAAGGCAAATGCCCTACCCACTGTGCTATCACTCGCCCCAGATGGTATTCGCTTTTATCTCCTAACTATATTTAAACTGCTAGTCTATCTCAGGGGCTTAGTTCTAACTACATTTTAACAAGAGAAAGTATAACTGGCAAGAGTCACTGAAAATTTCAAAAGCTTTGTTTTACTAGCAGAATTATTTTCATAATTATATTATGCTTTTTTATTAATATACTGAAATGATTTATCAGCAGGGGATTATTATGTTCCTTTATAGTTGATAATATAACATCATTATTTTTCCATTTGCCAAAAGGGACTACAGCATCATAAATTAATCGTGCATAAAACATGCTCATGAGTTGTTTTCATTCTCTAGATCTCCTACTATCATTTCTTAGATTTAATTCGATTGAATGCGGCCCATAATACTACAAATGATTAATTTTTCCCTTGGGAAACTTTGAATATTTAGTATTGAGTTACTGAAAATGTGAAATTTATAAGGGAAATTACCCCTAAATGTCAAAATTACTACCCAATATATGCTTTGTTTCACCTCATAAAACTAAGCTGTATAATATTTATTCCCAGATTATGTATCATACTGATGCATTCATTGTGTTTCTGTAACATTTGTTTATATCTGTGCCATATACCTATCCAGAGACTATATTTAAAAGACAGTTATGTTCATATTCTTCATCTTGTAATTTCAGCATGCAATTATCCAAATTATGGAAATAATAAGAATACTATTCTCCAAATAGCACATAATTCTAATTAATAGCTTCTTTATTAGGTCTATGGTTAACAACTACTTAGAAACCCTTCCCAATCAGATGTGTACCCAAATGCCTCAACTCAACTGGATGAGTATGCATTTAAGATCAATTTTTAATTTACTCACCTTAAGAAAACTAATATGAAGTTAATTTAATATTACATATTTTTAAAAGTTTATCTATGATCTATACAAAACAAAAATCTGATTGTGTTCCTTTCCAAGTTAAACATCATTTGAGAATTCCTACAGTTGTGAAGGTAAAATTTAAATGTCTCCCCTTCAGCATCTAAGATCAATCTTCATCTGTTCCTTCTTCCATTTACTCTTTCTTGCCATTTATCCTCAAATACCTTCCTTCTTTGGTTCTTTATTTATTTGGTCTATCGCGCCCTTTTCAGAAAAAAAATCACTAGGTATTCCCAGCCTAAAAATCTATCTTCTTCGCAAAACAAACAAAACTCCCCCCACAATTATGTCTATAACTGCTTACCTTCCAAGTTATAACCTGAGACTATTTTCTCTCCTCCTAGTTAAAAATTCCTGAGACTACTACCCCTTTCTATGGATCTCTCCAGGGCCGCAGGAGGGGTGAGGGGTCCTGGGATCATCACCTACTTTTGGAAACACTATTCTTGAGGCACCAAAATGCTGTTTTGACTGTCGTTCCTGAACACACACCTCTCTTTAATTTAAAAGTCCTGCCCCTTTATTCTTTTTGATCAACTCCTAACATTTTATTCAAAAGCTAGCTTATGTATCACCTTTAAGAAACTGTGCCTGAAACAGCAACCAGTTTTGGTTGCTGCCTCTGTCCTAGCACAACATGAGCACACTTCCATCACACTGCCCATTTTCTCAACTATACCCCCTGTTTCACGTCACTATTACCATAGCATCTTTGGTTTACTTGCTTAACCCAACCTTTCCCATTCTGTATTTTCTCTGAAAATAGAGAGCTATCTAATGGTTTGATAAGACCCCAGTATTAGCGCCAAAATCAACATAAATAATAAATGCTCAGCAAACCCTTACTAGATGAACATGCCAAACTTTTCTTGTTACTCTTTACCCAATTCCCATCCTAAACATTAAGTCACTCTGTGGCTTGTGCCACCACCACCTACTCATATCATCTTCATTTACTCATTGTCGCACAGAGGCAAGATCCTGCCAGGTAGTATTTTCCTTCCCTGGGAACATGCTGATTGCATCTTCTTCCAGAACCTGTCTCCATGTCAAGTCAGGAAACTCAATTCTTTTAAGACAACAAAAATATTAGTAACTAGTTTTTTTGTCCTTTAGGATCTAATTTTAGAATTATTTGTTATTACACTATGATTGAGATCTTGTGTTTATTTACTGACTTCAAAAACATTTGTTATGTATCAACCATCAAAAGGGTTTAAGGTATTAGAGGTTTCATCTAAGTTTGCTACTGTGAATGGAAATAGATGTGGGATATCGGGATGGTCTAAATGGTGGAAACCCAGTTTTGTAGATGTGAGGTCACAAGTTTGATCCTCACCACTGCCTTCCCCTCGCCGAAAGTGTGATCCCATGGTGCAGCACTGCTGTTTGGGATCCCCAGCACCACAGCTGGTGTGTGTAGAGCACTCAGCTATGTGATCCCCAGCAAGTACCGTAAGTGGGGAACACAAGCCCAAACCTAGGGAGCAAGCCCCAGTGAACACCGTAACTCAAAATGTGTGCAAGAACTACACGTAGATTTCCCCCACTGCTGTTTACTGGAGTGCCTCCTTGTTGCAACAGCAACAACCCAGGAAAGAGAAGGCAGAGAAAAATTACTGCAACTATATAAAATTGCTAAATGGAGAAACACAGTAATAAAAGTCCATTAGAAAGCTAAGAGAAATCACTAAACAAGTATATCTCCACAATAATTGAAGACAGACAGGAGAAAGATGGCTAGAAAATTGACCTGTTCTATACTCCCCAAATGAACAACAACCAGAATCAAAGTCTTTAATTCTTTTCAATACACACACACACACACACGCACACACACATACATATACACACATATGCATGCATGCACGCACACGGGAAAATTAAACACTGGGTTGACAAGATTCCTGCTACTAACGAAAGGGATTACCAAGAGGACCTAAGAGCTAAGAAGTCAGACCTGATTTGTTCTCAGCTTAAATGCAGAACACATGTCCTGGCTGGATGTTTCTTAAGCTTGTTGTTCACGATTCAAATTGTTATCCTTGCAAAATGTAAAAAGCATTTTTGTTATTCTATTCAAAGCTGGTGAACTCCTCAGGAGAGTAGTTATTTTTAATCATAATACTGTTAGTGTGGAAAAACAGCACACTTTGAGAATGTGTCCAAGATTGTCATTGATAAAGATTTAACAGAAAATGACAGAGGAGGTTGGGGATACTGTGAATGCAAGAATAGTCCAAAGACAGTCAAACAGATATTGTCAGGTATGGAAAGATTTCAGGAATTGACTACAAAGAGAACTTAGGAAAGTCTACTTAGTTTCTTCTAACTCTTTCTCAAACTCTTGACATAGCTAAAGTATTAATGTCAGAGTGTTCTTAGAGTGTTTCCTCTGTGTGTGGGTATATTAGTTAGGGAGAAATTACCTGCCAGAATGTAATCTCCAGCAGTGACTTTAGAGCACCCATGTGTGCAACAAACAAGATCTCAATCATACAGTTTCTGATTGTCTTTGAGTCCGACACTCTTCGTCCTAATATTTTCCCCCCAGGTGATGAGCTGAGGTCCAGTTCCTGTTATACACACTAGCAGGACTGAGGCCTGGTAGAAAGGATCCTCAGATCCAGATACCAATTCTGACTCTGCAACTCAGTACATACAATAACTTCACCTGTGATTTTCTTTATTCACTTCATAGAGAGATCAAACTACCTGACTTTAAGAAGTATGTCAAATATGCTACGGTGAATATCTCTTTCAGATTAATTTTAGATTCAGGCAGCTTTGGTTTAGAAGGTTAATATACCACTATGTAATTGAAAGATAAACAATTTCTAAGATCTCTCAGAACCAATATGCTTAAATAAAGGGTGATAATGCTACCTTTGTGTGCATTTGAAATATCAACTACTACCAAAGGCCAATAAATGACACTAACCACTTATAATGGCAACATTATAATGATTAACAGCACAATATCCAGGACAGATACTTATTGTTGGACTGCCCTTTCTCTCCATTTTGTTATTTTAACATTAATTTGAAAGAGATAAAGCATATTGTTGACAACATGTGTACTTCAATAATTGGGAGAAAAACATAAAAATTGAAATGAAGTAAAAATAAATCAGATTTTTTAAAAAAAAAAAAAAACAAAGTCCAGAACTTTCTTCAACAAATGTGCCCCCCAAGATACAGGCTTTATGCTGGAACAATTTTTAAAATATGTCTTTCCTCATGTCTTTAGGGATTTGGAAGGCAACAGCATAAAATATCTTACAAATTCTACTTTCTCTCCTGTAATTACCTCACAGCTCTGTAAGTATACTATAAACTTTAGTAAATGAGGGTCAAGTCCAATTGATGTGGAAGACAAAAGAAAGCAATGACAAGAAATTTAAGAGTATTTTGCTTGCTAGCCTTGGTCTGAAACTGATTTTTTGATGTCAGGACTTTGCCTAACATTTGTTTGACTGCCATTTTGGTCCTCAGTTGCTTTGTTTTGAGGGCTGTACGATTCAATAGAACTTATACCTAATCCCATGATTAACAAGGACATGAGACCATGTATGTGGATACGGTCAGCACGCAAAATTAATTATTTTTATCAGTGATATCTTTGACTTGATGTCTTCTAAAGAAAAATAATAATTTTATTCCCAAAGGAAAGAGTAACTATGGCATTCAAAGATTCTGATTAGTGTTTCTGGCTTCTATTTTTTTGTGAATGGGAAGGCAGATGGGCTGGTTAATCGGCACGTTTTCTTAGCAAGCTTAAAAACACAAGAATTTTGCTATTGTTTTAATTGTGTTTTTCATCTGCGGTAAATACTTCATGGAGTTTCTTAGCTGGTTGGTTGAAAAGAACAATTGATTCATGCTTATTTCCAGTAATTAGACACTTCTTTCTCTTTCCTCAACAAAACCATGTGAGTTTTCATATTTTGTAAATATACTTTCAGATTTGCAAAGTGTCTACTTTTCTCCTTCTAAGAATCTAATGTATGATGTAAGACACACAGAAATCCAAACAAAATCTATCAAACATAATTTTTATTCCATGTAGCTTTGTGATCATTTGCATATTGAATAATGGTCTTATATTTTTAAACCTCTATGTGAGACACTGATCTCTTTATTATCACTTTTTGGGCCATTTTTCCTGGAGTAAACCTTATTCTGAACAACAGAAACATAAACCACTGTCTGTCCTAACACCAAATTTTAAATGTTTTTGTGTGTTTCATAAATACTAATATGGAATTGGTACAAACTCTTGTTTCAGTTGGTCTACTTTTTTCTAAGGAATGTGCCTTTCCCATGTTAAATTTCAATACTGTCTGAAAATTATTATTTAGGTTTTAAATTTGTCATTACACATGCATTATATTTATACATATATACACATATATTATACTCATTATCAAATTTAAATATTTCCATATATAGAGATGAAAAACACTTTCTGCAATAATTGAACTAAACAACATAGATATAAAAACCATCTGGAAGCACCCCCAGTTTCTATTTTAGGGTGGAAGCACCCTTTTGGAGAGAAAACATGTGGATTGAACTTTGACAAGAGTAACCCTGCCCTTGTGTTCCATACTGGACACACCTCGCTTTGAGACTCAAAGATGGTTTTTAACTTTCACTCAGGATCTATGGCACTTCCAAATTTTGTTATCACAGAACAGGGTTAATATCACAGCAGACAATAACCTACAGTGTTGACTTCTCGCCATGTCTACAGGTTTCTGCCTAGAAATCAAATTGATTTTGTTCCAGAGAAGACATTTTCTATTAAAAAATTTAGGAGAACTGGGGCAGTTTTGTCTACTAGGTACGGTAATAGGATCTATCTTCCAAAATTATACAGTTAAATAACTACTAGTGAAATTGATTTCTACTAGTTGCAAATTGAAATCCTGTAGACTGCCGAATATTCAAAGTCAAACAAGAAGATCTACATTTTCCTAGTTATCAAAGATAGAAAATCAAGTAGTCATTTAAGGTGGCTTTGACTTACTTGATTTCCTACCTATTTTTTTTGGTGGTTTCAAAGGTATACATGATGGAATAAATGGTTCATTGCTTATAAATTCAAGGATCATTATCTCTATTGCTGGAAGAGAAAATTCTCAACAAAAGCTTGCCAAATAAATAATAATAATCTTCACTGTATCACTGTCTTCGCTCATCATCGATTGGCTCGAGCTGGCACCAGTAACATCTCTCCATATGACCTTGTCTCATGCAAAGCCTAAGGCACCTAAGGCTTGCTCCAGGAACATAAAGAGCCTGAAACCATTCCGCCCATCAGATCAAGTGGGAATGAGGTCTATAATTGCTATTGGTATTT